>OW028737.1:35965796-36011775 GCA_932294355.1 Aporophyla lueneburgensis | reverse complement strand
GGAACAAGGACCCGCTCGTCATCATCTGGGACGTCCTATCCTGTCACACAGACGGTGAAATCACGCAGGCCCTGGTGCGGCAGAACACCCACCTAATCGGGGATATTCCTGCGGGTGATGTGAGGTTGGGGGTAAAGTACCGCCGCAAGACGAGAAACCCCCACATGTGCCACGTCATTCTGCAGGTGTCCCCGATGGTGTGGCAGAGGCTGACGTTGGCGGGTCGCGTTCACATAGACCTGCAGCGGGTGCGTGTACAGGACCAGTCGCCACTGGTTCAGTGCACTCGCTGCCTGTGCTTTGGCCACAGCCGGAAACTGTGCACGCGGCCCGCAGACCTCTGCACTCACTGTGGTGAGCCCCACATGCGTGCGGATTGCCCGTCTCGGCTGGCAGAGGAGGCACCAAAGTGCCACAATTGTCTGTCAGCCAAACTTGACAGAACTGACCACAACGCCTTCGACAGCGTGTGCCCCATTCGCATTAAATGGGACGCTTTAGCACGACTGTCGGTGGCGTATTGCTGAAGTGCAGCTAGCCATTCCCAGAGTTGAGAAGTTTGACCGCAACGGTATTGTTCCAACAATTTGTAAAGCGAAAATATTATTCATTTATAGTGCAATAAGAAGTTACACAATAAGACATGCAAATTGGATCCAATTTCTTGGAAAATTGGACCAATTAAAGGCGAGCTCAAAATGTAACCCAAGTGAATTAAGAAAAATCAATAAAATAGACTCTTCAAGTGGTTTCACAAACATCAGAACACAAAATATATGCAAACAAATTTTACCGTTGTGGTCGGGCGAACTTGTTGCAGCAAACGAGATTGAAAACTTAAAAAACCGTATTTGTAGCGCTGCACCTGCCCATAGTTGGAAATACCCTAGAAAAAAGCCAATCAAATTAGATTTAAACAATTTGGTTGAAATAGCAGCAAATGTAATCCAAGACCAACATAACTATGTTAAGTTAGTAATAGAAATATATATAGGTAATATAGGTTACAAGCAGATTAAGAAATTATGACTATATGATATATTGTATATATATTAGGATAGCCATAGAAATATAGTGTTAATTAAGAATAAGATATAAATAAACGTAGGAACAAGTGTAAATAGAGTGTAAATGTATATAAAATATAAAAAGAAAATACAAAAATAATATAGAAAAATAAGATAAACTAGATATGTAAGGTGTTGGCTACATAAAAACCGCATTTAAAGTACATAAAGGAACACAATCATACAATCATACATACCAAAATAATGGATGAAATGAGGCTGCTGCTTCCAGGAATTCTCCTAAACTTAAAACGGGACATACAAAAACATTATCAAAGAACGATAACAATAAGAAAATTTGGAAAAACAAGGGCTCTGATAATGTCAGAGGAACAGTGAGCAAAGGCAGGAGTGTGGTTTTAGCCGGTAAGAGTCCGGCACTACCCAGACTGTGTCACACGTGAGACAGTCTGGGTGTCCATGAGGATTTCCCACTCCTGCCAAACCAAAACAAAAAAAAAAAAAAAAAAACCTAACCTAACCTAACCTAACCTAACCTAACCTAACCTAACCTAACCTAACCTAACCTAACCTAACCTAACCTAACCTAACCTAACCTAACCTAACCTAACCTAACCTAACCTAACCTAACCTAACCTAACCTAACCTAACCTAACCTAACCTAACCTAACCTAACCTAACCTAACCTAACCTAACCTAACCTAACCTAACCTAACCTAACCTAACCTAACCTAACCTAACCTAACCTAACCTAACCTAACCTAACCTAACCTAACCTAACCTAACCTAACCTAACCTAACCTAACCTAACCTAACCTAACCTAACCTAACCTAACCTAACCTAACCTAACCTAACCTAACCTAACCTAACCTAACCTAACCTAACCTAACCTAACCTAACCTAACCTAACCTAACCTAACCTAACCTAACCTAACCTAACCTAACCTAACCTAACCTAACCTAACCTAACCTAACCTAACCTAACCTAACCTAACCTAACCTAACCTAACCTAACCTAACCTAACCTAACCTAACCTAACCTAACCTAACCTAACCTAACCTAACCTAACCTAACCTAACCTAACCTAACCTAACCTAACCTAACCTAACCTAACCTAACCTAACCTAACCTAACCTAACCTAACCTAACCTAACCTAACCTAACCTAACCTAACCTAACCTAACCTAACCTAACCTAACCTAACCTAACCTAACCTAACCTAACCTAACCTAACCTAACCTAACCTAACCTAACCTAACCTAACCTAACCTAACCTAACCTAACCTAACCTAACCTAACCTAACCTAACCTAACCTAACCTAACCTAACCTAACCTAACCTAACCTAACCTAACCTAACCTAACCTAACCTAACCTAACCTAACCTAACCTAACCTAACCTAACCTAACCTAACCTAACCTAACCTAACCTAACCTAACCTAACCTAACCTAACCTAACCTAACCTAACCTAACCTAACCTAACCTAACCTAACCTAACCACACGAGCGAAGAGGTAATTGAGAAGCTTAGGACGGCGGTCGATGCGCGGAATGAGGGCACAAGGGTTGAACGGATACGCAAAGCGAGGGACCAGAAGGTAGTGATCGGCTTTAGGACAAAGGAGGAGATGACGAAGGTGTCCGAGCGCATACGCAAAACTGGCAATCTGGTGGCGGAAGAGGTGAAAAACAAGGACCCTCTTATCATCGTTAAGGATGTCCTCTCCTGCCACACAGATGTTGAGGTCACAGAAGCCCTGCAGAGGCAAAACAGCCACCTGATCGGGGACATTCCCACGGAGGAACTAAGGATGGGGGTTCAGTATCGTCGAAAGGCGAGGAACCCCCATATGTGCCACATTATCCTGCGAGTGTCTCCGATGGTATGGCAGAGGCTGACTACGGCGGGTCGCGTGCACATCGACCTGCAGCGAGTGCAAGTGCAGGACCAGTCTCCACTGGTGCAGTGCACTCGTTGCCTGTGCTATGGTCACAGCAGGAAGTTGTGCACGAAGCCCGCTGACCTCTGCATACACTGCGGGGAACCGCACATGCGCGCTGATTGTCCGTCGCGGCTGGCAGCGGAGGCTCCAAAATGCCACAACTGCGTGACGGCCAAGATGGAACGCACCGACCACAACGCCTTCGACAGCGTGTGCCCGATACGCGTTAAATGGGACGCGTTGGCACGCCTGTCGGTGGCGTATTGCTAAGGTGGCATCAACCCCTGCCGGAAACATAAATTCAGACAAAAGCCGAACAGCTGCCCTCCCAAACTACCGGGTGATCCAAGCGAATGTGCAGAGGAAGAATCTTGCGACCCAAGAACTCATGGTAGTGGCCAATGAGCGGAAGGTTGCGTTCGCACTGCTCCAGGAGCCATATGTGGGTGGGATCCGAAGAATGCGAGACTACCGAGGAGCTAGAGTGTACCAGTGCGCGGATCAAGGAAGTGGAACTGTGAAGGCGGCAATAGTCGTCTTCGATCAGGACCTTGACGTCACACAGTGTCCAAAACTCACCACCAACAACATCACGGTGGTGAGAATCCGAACCCGCGCCTGGGAAATCGCAGTAGTCTCCTTCTACTTTGAACCGGACCAACCAATACAACCGTACCTCGAGCAGCTTCTGCAGATTCGCAAGGAAATAGGCCCCATAAAAATCATATTGGGAGGTGACGCAAACGCCAAAAGCACCTGGTGGGGTAGTCTAGTTGTGGACAGCAGGGGTGATGAAATGTCGGGTGCAATGAACGAAATGGGCCTGCAGGTGCTCAACTCCGGAAGCACGCCAACCTTTGACACCATCAGGGGTGGAAAGTCCTACACCAGTTTCGTTGATGTCACAGCGTGTTCAACGGACATGCTGAGTCTGGTGGAGGACTGGACCGTCGAAGAGGGCCTCACGAGCTCGGACCACAACGGTATCGTATTCAAAATTAATCTTCAAAAATCTAGAGGCACAAGTATCAAAAGAACCACAAGAATCTATAACACAAGAAAAGCAAATTGGAGCCAGTTTCATGAGAAACTGGCCCAATTAAAAGCAGAAATAAACCTTAACCTAGAAGAAATTGACAAAATTAATAATAACATTCTACTCGAAAGCACCATTAATAATTATATAAAAACAATAACCGATACTTGTGAAGAAACCTTAGCCAAAATTAAAAATAACGACATACTTACGATACCGTGGTGGTCCAGCGAGCTCGCTGGGATGATGAACGACGTCAACACCAGGAGACGCCGCATACGATGCGCTGCGGGAGTCCGAAGAGCGAGGGTCGTGGAGGAGTACCTGCGGGCAAAAGAATGTTATGAGTTCCAAGCCAAAAAGGCGCAGATTGATAGCTGGAAGGGATTCTGTGAAAGACAGGATAAGGAGGGACTCTGGGAGGGAATCTATAGGATTATTGGCCGTACTGCAAAAAGGCACGAGGATATACCTCTGCTAAAGGATGGGAAGCCACTCGATGGTGAGGGCTCAGCGTCACTGCTGGCTGAGACCTTCTACCCCGAAGACCTGATTGAAGAAGATAATGACGACCACCGTCGAACGCGAGAAGCGGCCAGTCGTGTAAACGAGTGGGCGCATGATGAAAACCATGACCCGCCGTTTACACTTCAGGAGCTTAAAATCGCGGTGGAAGGCTTCAACCCCAAAAAGGCTCCCGGGGCGGATGGTCTCACAGCCGATATCTGTGCCCAAGTGATATTCCGGGACCCGGGGGTGTTCCTTGCACTGGCCAATAAATGCCTTGAGCAGGGCCACTTCCCTGGGGCCTGGAAGGAGGCAACAGTGGTAATACTTCGGAAGCCGGGAAAGGACTGCTATACCACACCGAAATCCTATAGGCCGATCGGCCTCCTGCCGGTCCTGGGCAAAATCCTAGAAAAAATGTTGGTGACAAGATTAAAGTGGCACCTGGTCCCGCGGCTGAGTACTCGTCAGTTTGGTTTCATGCCCCAGAGGAGCACCGAAGACTCCCTCTACACCATGATACAACATATCAAAGCAATGCTGAACGAAAAGAAGCTGATCACTGTTGTGTCTCTGGACATAGAGGGAGCCTTCGACAGCGCATGGTGGCCAGCCATTAGGACCAGACTGGCTGACGAAAGGTGCCCGGTGAACCTCAGGAGAATGCTGGACAGCTACCTGGCTGGTAGGAGTGTCCGAGTGAGGTACGCCGGCGCAGAATGCCAAAGGAGCACCAACAAGGGATGCGTCCAGGGATCGGTGGGCGGCCCGATCCTCTGGAACTTGGTCCTGGATCCTCTGCTGAAGGGGCTGGAGGAGCGAAAAATATACTGCCAAGCTTTCGCCGATGACGTCGTCATGATCTTTGACGGTAGCACAGCACTGGAGGTTCAGAGACATGCCAATGCCGCCCTCGAGTATGTTCGGAGGTGGGGCATCCGAAATAAACTGAAGTTCGCACCACACAAAACTTGTGCGATGGTTATAACCAGGAAGTTAAAGTACGATGTCCCACTTCTGAGCATGGGTGGGGTAGACATTGGCATGTCTAAGGAAATAAAAATACTGGGTCTCACGATCGACCACCGGCTCACTTTTAACACCCACGCCGCTAATGTTTGCAGGAAAGCTGCAAACATCTACAAACAACTATCTAGAGCGGCCAAAGTGAGTTGGGGTCTGCACCCAGAGGTCATACGCAGCATTTATACGGCGGCGGTGGAGCCGGTAGTCTTGTATGCAGCGAGTGCCTGGGCGCCGGCGACCAAGAAGGTTGGAGTGCAGAGGATGCTCAACGCAGTGCAACGAGGATTTGCTCAAAAACTCTGCAAATCCTACCGCACTGTCTCTCTGAACGCGTCCCTAGTGCTGGCTGGGTTACTTCCACTCGACCTCCGAATACAGGAAGCAGCCGCTCTGTATGAGGCAAAGAGAGGGGTACCTCGGCCGGCCCTGGCGGGCAGGGAGGTGGAGCGTGTGGTGGCATTTGCAGAGACACCACATCCAGCGAAACATATGGCCATGGGGTTCGTAAGTCTGGAAGACCAGTCCCAAGTGGACACCCACAACAACCAGGAGGTCCGATTCTTCACCGACGGCAGCAAGATTGCGGGCAAGGTCGGAGCAGCGCTGTCACTATGGAACAGCGATGCCGAGACCAAGTCCGTAAAGCTTAGCCTGCCGTCGTGCTGCACGGTTTACCAGGCGGAACTCCTGGCCATATGCGTAGCCACGAGGGAAATCCTCAAGCGCAAAGAGGGAACCTTCGGTATCTATAGTGACTCAAAAGCGGCACTACAGTCAGTTACAAACCAGGGTTCCCTCCACGCGCTGGCAGTAGAAGCGAGAGCGAATGTTTGCGCGGCTTTATCCCGGAGCAAAGATGTTTCTTTGTTCTGGGTAAAGGCTCACGTTGGGCTAGAAGGCAATGAACGCGCAGACCACTTGGCAAAAGAAGCTGCACTAAAATCTAAAAAGAAGCCGGACTACGATTGCTGTCCGGTTTCATTCGTCAAGCGGCAGATCCGTAAGGAGTCGCTTGACGAATGGAACCGAAGATACAAGAATGGCGAGACAGCCTCTGTCACCAAAATCTTTCTCCCGGATGCAATTGATGCCTTCAGGGTTATCAAAAAGATGAAACCGGCAGGAGTGATAACACAGATCCTTACGGGGCACGGTGGGTTCTCCGAATATCTGCATCGATTTAAGCGTAAGGGGAGCCCATCGTGCCTCTGTGAGCCGAATGCACTGGAATCAATCCCACATATATTGATAGAATGTCCTGCGTTCGGAGTGAAAAGATTTAACACAGAAATGGTACTTGAGACGGAAATAGACAAGAATAGCATTGAGTTAATAATAAAAAACGAAAAACAAAGGAACATATTCATGGAGTACTGCGTAACCATTACGAAAAGAGTTATTAATAGAAATAAAGAAAATTAAAAAATATGCTTTTAATATATAGAAATATATAAAGAAAAAGCATATAACAAATTATAGAATCTCTAAAATCTAATCTTAAAATTGAAATGAAAAAGAAACGTCGAACTAATTTAATTTATGTACAACTTCACTTTAAAAATCAGAAAGCAAATTCATAGTAAAAATCTAAATTCAAGAAACATAAGGTCTCTGACTACGTTAGAGGGACACTTAGCAAAGGCAGGAGTGTGGTTTTAGCCGGTAAGAGTCCGGCACTACCCAGACTGTGTCACACGTGAGACAGTCTGGGTGTCCATGAGGATTTCCCACTCCTGCCAAACCAAAAAAAAAAAAAAAAAAAAAAAAAAAAAAAACCTAACCTAACCTAACCTAACCTAACCTAACCTAACCTAACCTAACCTAACCTAACCTAACCTAACCTAACCTAACCTAACCTAACCTAACCTAACCTAACCAGGCCTTGCCGCCTTGATCAACGGAAGCACCGCGAAAACCACCATGAAGGGCAGCAAGTACGCTGCACTGCCTCAAGTGGAAGTAGCCACTCTCCGATGCCGTATATTGCGATCCAAAGGAAAGACGATCGCACTATTCGAGTGGGGAGAGGAGACTCCATTCGCTCAGGCAAGCGCGTTGCTTCAGGGGATCAGGGAGGCAGGGGAACATACGGCAGTCTCAGCCCGTACAATAAGTATTGACGCAATGATAGTCGGAGGAGAGAGAGGCAACGTCGTAGACCGTTTCGGCTGTTTGAAAGCCTCAGAACAACACGAGGTCGTTGTCTATGAAGACAGAGGGGAATCTCTGAGTTTCCTCAAAGCCCCCGGACAACCAACAGCCAAGACGACGAACCCCAAAACAAGTCCGACTACTCTAAGCGGTTCTGAGAGGGCCCAGCAGAAGGCAGCCGCCGAAAAAGCTGCAAAGGAGCAGCGCAAGACTATCAGCCCTGAAGACCAGGCTAAGTCGAGGAGTCGCCTGAAAGCCATCGGCACTTTCCTCAGTGCACTGCTCCCAAGCACCAGTAATGCATCACCATCGCACAAACTGGAAGCAGCAGTGGAGAGGTTCTTCCAAAAGAATCCACATAAACCATCACCGCCAAAGCCAGTGCCTACCAGAGCCGACAAAGGGCAAGTCAGCCCGCCGACCCTCGCAGTAAACTCGGGCACCACGGACCACGTAAAGAGTGCCTTCCTTGAGTATGTTGCAATTGTGAGAGCGACTAGAGAGGTCAATCTCAGAACATGCAGCAAGATCTTACAGACCTTCCAGAGAGACACGGAAGGACTGTTAAGAGTATTACTCAAGGAAGCAGAGGCAGCAGTGTACGACAACGTCACTTCTCAGGTCATCAAAGGAGAAATGACGGGTTCGTACATGGCAGCCTACAGCGCGAAGAGTGGATTCGTGGCCCTGGACGAGGAGGAAACGGAGCGCTCAGGCAAACTGAAATTCAACGTGCCAAACGACGACCCGATAGTGGTTACCGCCAAATGTACCAAAATCATGCTGGACGATAAGATCCTTGAAATGGCACAGTCCATTCTAGGGACTTCGGACACTCCAGTATCGAGGGAAAGTTGGGCGGTACCCAATATCGAGTGGGTTAACGGAGTCCCGGGTTGTGGCAAGACAACCTGGGTGGTGAAGCACTTCGATGAGGAGAAGGACGTCGTAGCCACCACGACGACCGAAGCTGCCAAAGATCTCAGGGAGAAGCTTGCGCACCGCTTAGGAGATCGAGTAAAGACAAAGGTGCGCACTATGGCCTCAATCTTAGCCAACGGGTTCAAAACGCAAGACCGATGTTACCGTCTCACGGTAGACGAGGCATTAATGAACCATTTTGGGGCCATAGTAATGGCAGTGAAGTTGTCAGGAGCAAGCGAGGTTGTCCTCATCGGAGACGTGAACCAGCTTCCATATCTGGATAGAGAGAACCTATTCGTTCTAAGGTATACCCGTCCAAACCTGGTGGCTGGCATCACCCGGGAGCTGCTTTGCACACACCGCAACCCGATGGATGTGGCTCTTGCACTGAGCGAGATATACTCTGGTATATACTCCTCCAAGTCGACGCTGTCGCGGGTCCACTCCCTGAGGGTGGAAGGTTACACAGGAGCGCAGATACCCAAAACTGCCCAAAACACCCTGTTCCTGGTTCATACGCAGGAGGAGAAAGCCTCTCTTATGAACCAGGGATATGGGTCCGGCGAAGGGTCGCGTACCTTAACCATACACGAGGCTCAGGGGTTGACCTACGACAGCGTAATCATCATCAACACCAAGTCCAGGAGGCTCCAAATCCATGACAGCATCTCCCATGCGGTAGTGGCGGTGTCGAGACATACTGTCAGCTGCGTCTATTACTCCGACGACGCCGACGACGCCATAGGCCGTTTCGCAAAGAGAGCTATGGATGCGCCGACTAAAGCCGTCATCGACTACAACTTGAAGACGGCCATGCAGCATCGAGACGTAGTAGTCATGGAAGCCTTGCTCCGGTTAGCGAAGTCCCTGGTCAGCAGACACCGAATTAACACCTGAATTCACAACTAACAAGTCCCACCCAAACTCCAAACCCAAACAAACCCACCAAGGATCACTCACACTAACACCCCCTATAAAACCAAATTGTAAAACTGCATGGCAGAGTGAATCTGTCATACTCGCGTAACTGTCAAGCCGATGGTGGCGCTGCGTATCCGGTCGTTAAGTTCCCTCAAAAATGGTTGAGCTAAGCGGCGCGGATGCGTACGTCATTTCCGTGAACGGAAGCCATCGGTGGGGCTGGTCGGTTCATACTGCCATGCAGTCTTCCCACAAAAAAAAAAAAAAAAAAGTGTAGTAACGTAAAATTAAATATTATATCAACAAAAAACAATCAGTAAATTGTAAAATAAAACAACAAAATTAATATTAATATCAAATAATAATGCCTGTGTAAAATTGTAATATTATAGTATCAAAAAAAAAAAAAAAAGTATATATATATATTTATGCATGTGCATGTAAATAAAAAATATATATTAAAAAAATATATATATATATAAAAAAAAAAAAATAAATAAAAAAAAAAAATAAAAATAAAAAAAAAAAAAAATAAGATGGACTCACGTAGTATTAAGTTTAGAAATAACCTAGAAATAAGTGTCCGACGTAGGAGTTTAATAACTGTAATTATACTTAAAAACCTGTAAACAAAAATTATCAATGTAAACAAAGGCGCGGACCACCATGTCTGCGGTAAAAAACTCACAATAAAAAAAAAAAAAAAAAACCTAACCTAACCTAACCTAACCTAACCTAACCTAACCTAACCTAACCTAACCTAACCTAACCTAACCTAACCTAACCTAACCTAACCTAACCTAACCTAACCTAACCTAACCTAACCTAACCTAACCTAACCTAACCCGGTGGTCGTAGAGAGCTGCCGTTTCAACCATTTTGCTGGTGGGGAAAAACCCTACCGTTTGACATATATTTCAGGCGTTTTCAGGCTGAAAATTTTCAGAAACCTGGAGACCACTTTGCACAAAAGAGCGAGTCGCGCCCAACCTGTGGAGCCCAAACTCGGGTGGTCTGCGACCCTCCAAACCGGAGATATCACCTGTCAAATATTGACTTTGACAGCTGTGCCACCATTTTGTAAAAGTTTAAACACCCGTATCTCCGCAACCGAGGGTCGTAGAGCAACGGGATTTGCTTTGGAGCGATAGGGTTTAACTGGCCTAACATTTAGGGTTGTTTTCAGGCGATTTCAGGACCTGAAAATCTTTCAGCCTGAAAAGTGTTTCGGTGGATTGCTCTCGTCGAGCACAGCAAAATAAGCCCAAACACGTGGTGATTCGGCCTGGTGGTTGCGGTGCAATCGCGTTTGAACCACGTTTCGGCCGCCATCTTTGATGGTTACCGGAAAATTCAAGCTCAGATTTCTCCGGAACCCCTAGGGCTACGCTACCCGTGTTTGGTGTCTTTGGTTTGGGCTCGGCAAGCTCTACCCATTGACGGTATTGGATTGACTCTACATAGAGTCAATACTGAAAACAGGTAAAGATCTTAATTTTGACAGCTAGGGTCAATACTGAGACCCAGATAGAGTAGTAAGATTTACCTGAAACTTGGACAGCTTGGTAGAGACGGTTTTAATAATTACTGTTAAAACTCTACCAACTTTAGAAAGCTTTTGCGGTTTTGTTTATATTATATTATTCTTTACTTTATTTATTTTATCGTCCCTATTGACGTTTCTAGTTGTAAGTTTGACGCATATTATCCAACATGTTCGGATTTCGTACCCCCAAGAAAGTGACCGACGGGGAAAAGTCTCCGTCCAAACCTGGGGTAATTGGAGCTCCAAATGTCAGGCGCAGCATAGGGGAGTGGGAAGCCACAAACACCAGCCCCACCCCGACTGCAACTGAAGGGACGTCGCAGGCTGGCCCTGTGAAAGTTAAGACAAAGACCGCCCTGACACAGGAGAGCAAATCTGTAACCATAGCGAGGAAGTCGTTCGACGCACCCTCGCCGCCAAAAGTTAAGTACGCAGACCGAACGGCGGAAGCTAAAGCCTGTCTTACAAAGACAAAACTTCACCTAAATAGCTCGAGAAACACAAAGACAGAAATAAAGAATGGCATCATCGATGCCACCGAGCGGCTTTACCAACTAGTAAAGGAGGTAGAAGCGGAGCTAAAAGCCTTTAAACTCCAAACGAACAAAGAAAGACCTATATCGGTAGAGAATCCACCACCAACCGGAAGCCCAACTATTATTGCCCTCCCTCAGAGTTTCGACCCAAACAATTTCCTGCAGTCAATGGAACAACATGCGAAGCTCCTTGCAGAGAGTAGCAAGAAAATAGAGGACCTAAAGGAAACAATAGACCACCAGAGGAGTTTCCTGGAGAAGGGTAATACCTACGCAAGCGTGGCCGCAACCAGGGCTGTAGGGTCACTGCCAAAGCGTAGTACCCTGCACTCGGTTGTGGTCACGTCCAAGGACGAAACCGAAACTGGCGACGAAGTCCTAAACAAAGTTAGGAAAGCGGTGAACGCCAAGGACGGCTGGATAAAGGTGGAGAAGGTGAGAAAGGCCAAGGACCGAAAAATAATAATAGGTCTGGAAACCGAGGAGGAGAGAACTAAAATTAAGGACCGACTCCGAAGCGAAGGAGTTAACCTCACTGTGGAGGAGGTCAAAAACAAAGACCCGCTGCTGATCCTGAGGAATGTTCTGGCGATCAATACCGACGACGACGTCCTCAGAGCTCTGAGAAATCAGAATGTGCGCATCTTTAACGGCCTCGACAGTGGGGATAACAGAGCGGAAATAAAATATAGAAGAAGGACGAGAAACCCCCATGTTGGTCACGTCATTATCAGCGTCTCGCCCACCATCTGGCGACGCGCAATAGAAAGCGGGACCGTGCACATAGACTTACAGCGTATCAGAGTCGAAGACCAGACTCCACTAGTCCAATGCACTCGCTGCTTGGGCTTTGGACACGGGAAACGGTTCTGCACGGAGCCTGCAGACCTGTGTAGTCACTGTGGTGGCCCCCACATGAGATCAGAGTGTGCAGACTGGCTCTCAAATACACAACCCGCCTGCCGAAATTGCTCAAAGGCAAAAATAGAGTACGGCACACCGCATAATGCATTCAGCAGTGACTGCCCGGTGCGCAAGAAGTGGGATGACGTGGCCAGATCTACCGTTGCATACTGCTAAGGGCACCTTAGAAGATAACACCCCCTATGGAGTATTGCAGGCGAACCTCCAACGTAAGAAGCTAGCCACCAATGAGCTGCTGATAGAGGCTACGACGCGCGGAATAGCGGTGGCGCTTCTTCAGGAACCATACGTGGCTGGAGCTAAAGTAATGAGGAGTCACCGGGGCGTAAGGATCTTCCAGAACACTGATACTAGGGAAGGGACTGTCAAGGCGGCAATAGCCGTCTTTGACAATGACCTAACAGTCAGACAGTACCCGAAACTCACCACAAATAACATCTCAGTGGTGGGGATTCAGACCAGTGCCTGGGAGATCACGCTTGTCTCCTTTTACTTTGAGCCAGACCAGCCTATTGAACCTTACCTAGAACACCTCAAACAAATAAGGCTCACAGTCGGTTCCAAAAAATTGATCATTGGAGGGGACGCTAACGCAAAGAGCACATGGTGGGGTAGCCCGACGGTGGATCCCAGGGGGGTTGAACTCGTAGGAACTCTCGGCGAGCTGGACTTAAACATCTTGAACTGTGGGGAAATTCCGACCTTCGACACCATCCGAGGAGGAAAGCGATACAGCAGTCATGTCGACATCACCGCTTGCTCAAACGACATCTTGGATCGAATAGACGACTGGAAGGTTGACGAAGGCCTCACGAGCTCGGATCATAACGGCATTACATTTAGTATCCTCTTGCAGAAATCCAAAAGTATAAAAGTAGAAAGGACAACTAGGAAATTTAACACCAAAAAAGCCAATTGGGCCGAATTTCATGCGAAGCTTGGCCAATTGAAAATAGATTATAAATTTACAGCAGAACAAATAGATAAAATTAAAGATAGCAAGCAAATAGATACCATAACAGACAACCTAACAAAAGCAATAGAAGAAACATGCAAGCAAGTAATACCGACCAAAAAAGCCCAAGAGGAACTTACTTTGCCGTGGTGGTCCGAGAGACTCGCCGACATCAAGAAGACAGTCGCCACCAAGAAGCGTAGGATTCGCTGTGCCGCCAAAATCCGGAAGTCGAAGGTCATAGAAGAGTACCTGAAACAGAAAGAAGAGTATGAGTTAGAAGCGGCCAAAGCTCAGACCGAGAGTTGGAAGGAGTTCTGTGGGAAACAGGATAGGGAAGGGGTCTGGGAGGGAATATATAGGGTGATAGGTAGAACGCAGCGTAGAGAGGAGGACCCACCGTTGGAGAGGAATGGCGATGTGCTGGACGCAAAAGGGTCCATAAAACTGTTAGCCGAGACGTTTTATCCGGAAGACCTTCCAGAGAGTGACAATGCTCACCATCGCTCCATTCGAAGGAAAGCCGAATATGTAAATCTTGGCGAGCAAAATGAAATTTGCGACCCACCGTTTACAACGGCAGAACTCAAGCTCTCAATGGAGTCCTTCAATCCGAAAAAGGCACCGGGATCTGACGGCTTTACCGCTGACATTTGCTGCCACGCTGTTGCTAATGACCCAGAACTATTCCTAAGGTTCCTAAACAAATGCCTGGAACACCACCACTTCCCCACGTCCTGGAAGGAGGCGACTGTCATCATTCTCAGGAAGCCCGGTAAGGATAGCTATTCCACCCCCAAAGCGTATAGGCCGATTGGACTACTGCCAATACTGGGGAAAATTTTCGAAAAGATGATAGTGGCCCGCCTAAAGTTTCACCTTCTACCAAGGATGAGTACCCGCCAGTACGGATTCATGCCACAAAGGAGCACCGAGGACTCCCTCTATGCTCTCATGCAATACATTCACAAAAAACTGACACAAAAAAGATTAATCACGATCATATCTTTAGACATAGAGGGAGCTTTCGACAGTGCCTGGTGGCCTGCTATAAGAGTGCGCCTGGCGGAGGAAAAGTGTCCTATAAACCTTAGGCGGATCATGGACAGCTACTTAAGGGACAGAAAAGTCTCAATCAGGCACGGTGGGGAAGTATACAAAAAAGACACGAACAAGGGCTGTGTCCAGGGCTCGATTGGAGGCCCAATCCTATGGAACCTCGTCCTAGACCCCCTCCTTAAAGCTGCAGAAAGTAGGGGAACCTACATGCAAGCATTTGCAGACGACGTGTTGCTTGTCTTCGACGGAGAGACCGCACTTGAAGTGGAGGAATGTGCCAATGCCGCTCTTAACCATGTTCTGGCGTGGGGTGTTGAAAATAAGTTAAAGTTTGCACCACATAAAACAACCGCGATGGTGATAACTAAGAAATTAAAATACGACACACCACGGCTGAGCATGGGGGGGATCGACATTGGCATGTCAAAAGAAATAAAGCTTCTGGGTGTAACCATCGACCATAAATTAACTTTTAACAGCCATGTCTCACTCGCATGCAGAAAAGCAATCGCTATTTATAAGCAGCTGTGTAGAGCCGCAAAGGTTAGTTGGGGGTTGCACCCAGAAGTTATTCGATTAATGTATGTTGCGTGTATAGAGCCCGTTATACTTTACGCTGCCAGCGTGTGGGCACCGGCAGCAAAAAAGTTGGGAATAATTAAGCAGCTTGGGACCGTCCAGCGTGGAATCGCTCAAAAAATGTGCAGAGCATATCGCACGGTCTCCCTGAACTCAGCACTGGTGCTGTCTGGAATACTCCCTCTGGATCTCCGAGTTCGTGAGGCAGCGTCATTATACGAAGCCAAGAAGGGGGTACCTCAGGCGTCACTAGGGGACAGGGAGATCGAGCGAATGACTGCGGCAATCGAGGATCCACATCCCGCGGCACGCGACATGTTGCAGTTTAAGAGCCTGGTAAACCAGAAGCAGCTGGACAACCACAGCAACCTTGACGTCCGCATATTTACGGACGGGAGCAAAATTGGAGGAGGGGTCGGTGCTTCACTGTCCATTTGGAAAGGTGAGACTGAGACCAGAGCCCTTAAACTTGCCCTATCAAGGTACTGCACGGTTTACCAGGCTGAACTCCTGGCGATAGCAAGGGCAACTGGGGAGATAGCGCGGATCAAGGAATCTTCTTTTGGAATTTTCAGCGACTCAATGGCGGCTCTTCAAACAATTGTAAACCCCGGTACACACCATCCCCTTGCGGTAGAAGCCAGGGATAATATTAGATCCGCATCCCACCAGAACAAGGTGGTTAACTTGTTCTGGATAAAAGCTCACGCAGGAATGGTGGGGAACGAAAGAGCCGACCAACTTGCAAAAGACGCCGCCGAAAATTCCAAAAGAAAACCTGACTACGATCGGTGTCCGGCCTCATTTATCAAGCGAAACCTACGTATGGCAACGCTTGATGAGTGGAACTGTAGGTACTTAACCAGTGACACCGCTTCCGTGACCAAGCTGTTCTTCCCAGACGTGCGAAAAGCCTATAGTGTTGTTCGTAGGTTAGGAACAAGCAGCATAAATACTCAAATAATGACGGGCCACGGCGGATTCTCTGAGTACTTGAACCGTTTCAAGTGCAAGGAGAGTCCATCGTGCATCTGCGACCCGGAAGAAAGCGAGACGGTTCCGCACATACTTTTTCACTGCGCACAATTTGCGAGGCAACGATTCAACGTCGAGAATGCATTGGGCATGGAAATAACACCGATCAATGCAAAAAATATAATTATGAGCAAACATGCAGATATATTTCTAGAATACTGTCGATATATTGTAGCAAGAGTAATTGATAGAAACAAAACCGTATAAGTAAATATGCTGTCATAATATAGTAAAGTATATTAGAGGCTAGCATAGCATAAAATAATTGTCTAATATTGTTATGGAAGAATAGGAAAAATATACAATAATATATGTTACATAGTAAGTAGTAGAAGTAAGATTAAGATACGTTTAGCATAAGGTCAATATGATTGCAAGAACTGTACCCCTATTTCTGTAAGCATAGAGAAAAAGAAGAGAGAGCATAGGAGAAATAGGAGTGTGTAATATAAGAACATATAGAATATAAGGTGAAAATAAATGTAAGAACAGTACCCCTAGTTTCATAAGCAATGTAATAAAAGAAAGTATGGTAGTGTAGTAAAACAATTAATAGCATTAAATATAAAACCGTGTTTTAGAAATAAATTTAAGAGTAAGTATGTTTGTAAAAGAATAAGTAGAAATAAGAACAAAAATAGTAAATAAAATATCAAATAAGCTGTAATTAGTTAAGAAGAAAAATGTTATTAGATAGAACTGGTATGACTGGGTAGCTTAAAACAGGCTCCGATCATGTTGGAGGTAGAAGCCTAGCGGCAGGAGTGTGGTTTTAGCCGGTAAGAGTCCGGCACTACCCAGACTGTGTCACACGTGAGACAGTCTGGGTGTCCATGAGGATTTCCCACTCCTGCCATAACAAAAAAAAAAAAAAAAAAAAAAAAAACCTAGCCTAACCTAACCTAACCTAACCTAACCTAACCTAACCAGTTCCCCCCCAGCCCTCGCGGTGGTCGGATCATTTTTGCAGTCGCTCCCCAAACAAAAATTCAAATAAATTGGTTTTTGTAGTCCGATATCCAAGTGTGAAGTGTCAGTAGATGCGGAAAGTTGAGCCGCATACAGTGCAGTGCCTAAAAAGTGCCGGATTGCAGTGGAAAAACACTTTTCAGTGGAAAAACCTCTTTTTTAGAGGTTAAGTTTAAGTGTTCGGAACGTTTTGTGCAATAAAAACGGAACCAGATCGGCGACACCTTGGTTTTCTTTTTGAAAACGCGCCGGAACGCCTGCACCTTCGCTCCGGCCGGCACAGAAAACACCTGGGCTCAAGACTTTCAGCGATATTCAGCGAAAACGAAAAAACACGTGGGCTGAAAAACCAGAACCAGCTGCAGCAGCTGCGTGAAAATTTGCAGCGTGCAAGAAGCTCTTGGAAGAAGACAAATTCTGCAAGTAAAATAATTTTAGGCCTTATATATTATTTTATATTTTCAATTGAAAATTGAAACTTTGCGTTCCCATAATTCCTGAAAGGGACCAAATCTTGAAGTTCTGCAATTGCTATTTTTTGCGCGCTGCCTAGAAGAAGCGGACCTGAAAAAACCGGATTTTTTGGACTTTTCAAATTTGTTTTACAATTAAAAAACCGAAAAAACCACAAAAACTAAAATTTCAGGTGAAAGATTTTCAAAATTCTTTATTTTATTGATTTCATTGTGTAGTGCTCTATTTGGCCTTAATTTAGACATTTTTCAAAAATTTTTTGGATAAGTGGTTCCAAAGATATCGATTTTTTAAGTAATTTTGGCTATAATTCTTAAATAAATAGAAAAAATTGATTTTTTACACCGTAATTGTCTTTAATGTGTATATTATGTTAAGTTTAAGCCCAAATTCGCGCCCAATAGCCTCAAGTTTGGCGAAAATAGCTTTTTTCAGCCATTTTGGTTTTAATGGTTGTTATATAAAACATTAAATATCTAGGAGGCTATTGGACGCAGAAGATCCGGATTTGGACAAATATTAGTGGGGTACTGGTGGGAACACCTTAAAATTAGTTTCAGGCGTTTTTCAGGCCAAAAAATTTTCAGCGCTGAAACCCTGCAGGATACACGTAGGAAGCTGGTCCGGTGTCAGTATCCAAAACCGCGTCTCTCTCCGACAAACGGTTGCGGAGCTACAGCCTTTTAAAGTCGGCTTTTGACAGATCGGCGGCCATCTTGGCAAACTTTGACGCCAGGTGGCTCCGTGGCCGAGGGTCGTAGAGAGTTGCCGTTTGCAAATTGTTGCTCAGGGAGATAAGCCCTACCGGAAAAAACTATTTTCAGGGGTTTCAGGGCTGAAAATTTTCGAAATCCTGAAAATCACCCCACACGACGGGGCTGGTCGGGGCGAGCCAGAAAAGCCCAAACTCGGGTACTCTGCGGCTGTCCAAAGCGGAGAAAATACCTGTCAAACATTAAATTTGACAGCTGAGCCGCCATCTTTGTTAAATTTCAAACACCCATATCTCCGCGGCGGAGGGTCGCAGAGCGCCGGGATTTGCTCTGCAGGGGTTGGCTTGCATGCCTCTTGCGAGTGGGCTGAAATTCAGGGGATTTCAGGACAAAAAATTTTTTCGGCCTGAAAACACTACCACAGCCTAGATCCCGTCGAGCACGTAAAAATAAACCCAAGCACGGGATGATTCGGTCTGGTGGTTCTGGAGCTATCGTGTTTTAACCATTTTCTGTCCGCCATCTTGGAGGAAAACCAGAATCTTTAAATAGTGATTGCTCCGAAACCCTTAGGGCTAGGTACCCCGTGTTTGGGGTTGTTGGAACGGGCTCGGAGGGCTCTATCTAGTGAGAGCATTGGACAGACTCTACATAGAGCCAATTTGACAGAAATTGCAAAACTGTGTTTTTGACAAATTTAATGTATTTAAGCAACTAAATACAGCCCCTTGTAACTACCCAGAATTATAATACCCGAGGTAGAGTCTGGGAAGAGACATAGTTGCAACTTTTGCTGCAACTATTGTATAGTTTTAAGGTATTTTCTTATGCGGTTTTATTCCTTTTGTGTGTGTATTGTTTTACATTTTATTTTTTATTTTTTTTTATACTTTATTTACCGTCCCTATTGACGTTAAAATTTTGACGCGTACCTTCTACTATATTCGGATTTAGAACCCCGGCAAAGGCGGCGGACAGCCAAAACTCTCCGCCAAAAACCGTTACGGTCCCCCCAGCGAAGGTGGTACGCAGCATAGAGCAGTGGGAAGCGGTAAATCGCAGCCCCACCCCAAGTACATCGGAGCAGACTTCGCAGGCGGGCCCTGTGAAGCCAAGAGAGAGACTTGCTATGACACAGGAGAGTAAGGCTGCGAAAGCTGTGACAACTGCAAGAAAGTCGGTCGACATTACCTCACCGCCTAAAATAATTAAGTATGCGGACCGAACGGCGGAGGCAAAAGCCTGTCTGACAAAAGCCAAGCTGCACCTCAGTAGCTCTAGGAACACAAAGACCGAAATTAAGACAGCCATTATCGAAGCAACAGAACGTCTTTACCAGCTGGTAAAGGAAACCGAAACGGAGCTGAAAGGACTAAACCTTAAACTGACCCGGAAGGCGCCGGAAACGACAGAGATAGAGCCGGTCGTCGCTATGAAACAAGCGCCTCTCCCCAAAAGCATTGACGAAAGCAAATTAATGCTACAAATAGAAGAACACTCGAAGCTCCTTATCGAAAATGGCAAAAAAATGGAAGAGCTCAGGGAGGCGATGGACCACCAGAGGCATTTCCTGGAAAAGGGAAATACTTACGCAAGTGTGGCTGCAGCCCAGGGTGTAGGATCACTGCCAAAGTGCAGTACCCTGCACTCGGTTGTTGTCACATCGAAGAATGAAACGGATACAGGCGACGAAGTCCTCACCAGAGTCCGTGAAGCTGTAAAAGCTAAAGACGGGTGGATCAAGGTGGAGAGAGTCAGGAAAGCCAAAGATAGAAAAATAATAATAGGTTTGGAGACACGAGAGGAGAGGGGCAGGCTAAAGGAGCGTCTACAAAAAGAAGGAGTCGATCTCACCGTCGAGGAAGTAAAGAACAGAGACCCGCTGCTGATCCTGAAGGACGTCTTGGTGATAAACACCGACGAAGACGTCTTAAAGGCATTACGGAACCAAAATCGGGGTGTTTTTGACGGCCTCGACGGAGAGGAAGACAGAGTGGAGGTGAAATATAGACGCAGGGTAAGGAACCCCCACATGTGCCACATAGTCGTAAGCGTCTCGCCCACCATCTGGCGACGAGCACTGGAGAACGGAACCGTACACATTGATCTCCAGAGGGTAAGGGTCGAAGACCAGACCCCACTTGTACAGTGCACGCGCTGCCTTGGCTTCGGTCACGGAAAGCGTTTCTGTAAGGAGACTATAGACCTGTGTGGACACTGTGGGGGTCCCCACGTGAGAGCAGAATGCCCAGACTGGCTCTCGGGCACATCGCCTGCTTGCCGAAATTGCACAAAAGCAAAAATTGAAAATGGCACACCCCACAACGCCTTTAGCCACGACTGCCCCGTACGGAAGAGGTGGGACAACATAGCACGCTCAACGGTTGCGTATTGCTAAGGGCACCCCAATGGAAAACACCGTCTACAAAATGGCGCAGGCAAACCTCCAACGAAAGAAACTAGCCACCAATGAGCTTTTAACGGAAGCTGCGAGGCGCGGAATAGCGGTGGCGCTTCTGCAGGAACCCTATGTGGCCGGAGCAAAAGTAATGAGGAGTCACAGGGGCGTTAGAATCTTCCAGAACACTGGTACAGGAGATGGGACTGTCAAAGCGGCAATAGCCGTCTTTAATAGCGACCTCAACGTTAGACAGTACCCAAAACTCACCACAAATAACATCGTAGTGGTGGGAATCCAGACCAGTGCCTGGGAGATCACGCTTGTCTCCTTTTACTTTGAGCCAGACCAGCCCATAGAGCATTACCTGGAGCATCTGAAGCAGATAGAGCTAGTAGTTGGCTCTAAAAGACTTATCGTTGGAGGGGACGCCAATGCCAAAAATATATGGTGGGGTAGCCCAACAACTGATCTCAGGGGCGAAGAGGTGGCAGCAACTCTCGGCGAGCTAAGCCTGGACATACAAAACCGAGGGGAAATTCCGACCTTCGACACTATCCGAGGAGGAAAGCGGTACAGCAGCCACGTGGACATCACTGCTTGCTCCAACGACATCTTGGACCGGATTGACAACTGGAGGGTTGACGAGGGACTCACGAGCTCGGATCACAACGGCATCATGTTCGAGGTCCTCTTACAAAAATCTAAAGGAATCAAAATTGAGAGAACTACTAGGAAATTCAACACGAAGAAAGCAAATTGGTCTAAATTTCGTGAGAAATTTAGCCAATTAAAAATAGATAACAACCTAACATTAGCCGAATTAAATAAAATTAAAGACAGTATAGAATTAGACAATATAGTAAAAATTTTTTCTAAAGTAATAGACGAAGCTTGTAAACAAGCAATACCAAGTAGAAAATCCAAAGAGGAATTCATCTTGCCGTGGTGGTCCGAGACTCTCGCTGAGATGAAGAAGACCGTCGCCACCAAAAAGCGCAGGATCCGCTGTGCTGCTCCAATCCGAAGGTCGAAGGTCATCGAAGAGTACCTGAGGGAAAAAGAAAGGTATGAATTAGAAGAGGCCAGAGCTCAGACCGAGAGTTGGAGGAAATTCTGTAGAAAACAGGACAGGGAGGGGGTCTGGGAGGGTATTTATAGGGTGATAGGTAGGACGCGGTGCAGGGAGGAGGACCTACCGCTGGAAAGAAACGGTGATGTGCTGGACGCGAAGGGGTCCGTAGAACTGCTGGCAAAAACTTTTTACCCGGAGGACCTTCCAGAAAGCGACAACGCGCATCACCGGTTCATCAGAAGCAAAGCCGAAGACGTGAACGCTGGCGAGCAAAATGTTACTTGTGA
Organism: Aporophyla lueneburgensis; assembly: GCA_932294355.1. Lineage (NCBI taxonomy): Eukaryota > Metazoa > Arthropoda > Insecta > Lepidoptera > Noctuidae > Aporophyla > Aporophyla lueneburgensis. The sequence goes on along the minus strand of OW028737.1, from coordinate 35,989,687 downwards.
ACCACCGTTCACAATGGCGGAACTGAAAAGTTCAGTGGAGTCTTTCAACCCCAAGAAGGCACCAGGCTCTGATGGCTTTACCGCTGACATATGTTCCCATGCCGTGGGTAACGACCCGGAATACTTTCTGGGATTATTAAATAAGTGCCTGGAATGTCATCACTTCCCCACAGCCTGGAAGGAAGCAACCGTAGTGATTTTAAGGAAACCCGGAAAGGATAATTACACAACTCCAAAATCCTATAGGCCGATTGGGCTGTTGCCTATATTAGGAAAAATTTTTGAGAAGATGCTGGTGGCCCGCCTAAAATTCCATCTTTTGCCAAGGATGAGTACTCGCCAGTACGGATTCATGCCACAAAGGAGCACCGAGGACTCCCTCTATGATCTAATGCAGCACGTTCATAATAAATTAGCGGAAAAGCAAATAGTTACGCTTGTATCATTGGACATAGAGGGGGCCTTTGACAGCGCCTGGTGGCCAGCAATACGAGTCCGTCTGGCTGAGGAAAAGTGTCCAATTGGCCTTAGGCGGGTCATGGACAGCTATCTCAGAAACAGAAGAGTTTCGGTCAGGTACGGTGGGGAAGCCTACGGCAAGGGAACGGAAAAGGGCTGCGTACAGGGTTCGATAGGGGGCCCCATTCTGTGGAACCTCTTACTGGACCCCCTCCTAAAAACAGTGGAAGACATGGGGCATTATATTCAAGCGTTTGCGGACGATGTTCTCCTCGTCTTCAATGGAGAGACCGCGCAGGAGATTGAGGAACACGCCAATGCCGTCCTCGCCCGTGTTCTGGCGTGGGGTGTCGAAAATAAACTTAGGTTCGCACCGCACAAGACCACCGCTATGGTGGTAACCAAAAAGTTGAGACACGACACACCACGCCTGAGCATGGGAGGGATTGACATCGTCCCGTCGAGGGAAATGAAGCTTCTGGGTGTTACGCTGGACCAGAAGCTGACCTTCAACACGCACGTCTCGGCTGTTTGTAGGAAGGCAATTGCAATCTACAAGCAGCTGAGTAGGGCCGCAAAGGTCAGCTGGGGGCTTCACCCGGAGGTGATAAGGATCATCTACGTGGCGACCATAGAGCCGGTAATACTTTATGCAGCTAGCGTCTGGGCACCAGCTGCTAAAAAGTTGGGTATAAGAAAACAGCTCGGGATGGTCCAGCGCGGAATCGCCCAAAAAATGTGTAAGGCGTATCGCACGGTCTCCTTGAACTCAGCATTGGTGCTGTCTGGGATACTCCCCTTTGACCTCCGAGTCCGTGAGGCGGCCTCACTGTATGAGGCCAAGAGGGGGGTGTCCCGGGCGTCACTGCCGGGGGACAGGGAGGCCGAGCGAATGACCGCTGCTGCTGGGGGTTCCCATCCTGCGACACGAGATACCTTGCAGTTCAGGAGCCTGGTAAACCAAGCGGAATTAGATAATAACTGCAATTTTGACATCCGCATTTTTACGGACGGGAGCAAGATTGGAGGAGGGGTCGGCGCTTCACTGTCTATATGGCAGGGGGAGGCCGAGACCAGAGCCCTCAAACTGGCTCTATCCGACTACTGCACAGTCTACCAGGCTGAACTCTTAGCAATAGCGAGGGCGACTAGGGAAGTAACAAAGCTCAAGGCATCCTCTTTTGGAGTATTCAGCGACTCAATGGCGGCTCTGCAAACGTTAACAAACCCCGGGACACTCCACCCTCTCGCAGTTGAAGCCAGGGATAACTTAAGGACTGCATCCAGCCAGAACAAGGTGGTCAACTTGTTCTGGGTCAAGGCTCACGTGGGGCTGCCAGGGAATGAGAGAGCCGATCAGTTAGCAAAAGAGGCCGCTGAAAACTCCAAAAGAAAGCCGGACTACGATCGGGTCCCAATTTCATTCATCAAGCGAAGCATACGTATGGCGACGCTTGATGAATGGAACAACAGATATGATGCCAGTGACACCGCATCTGTTACAAAGTTGTTCTTCCCGGACGTGCATGTCGCTTACAGGACAGTTCGCAGGATGGGCACCGACAGCATAAAAACACAGATAATGACAGGGCATGGTGGATTCTCCGAGTACTTGTATCGCTTCAAGTGCAAGGAGAGTCCATCATGCATCTGTGATCCAGAAGAGGCTGAAACTGTTCCACATGTAATCTTCCACTGCCCACAATTCGAGTACAAACGATACAGTATGGAAAAGACCTTGGACACAAAAATAACACCGGAAAATGTGAAATATATAATGGACAGTAAAAATGCAAAAATTTTCATGGACTATTGCATACAAATTGCAAAAATAATAATAGATCGAAATAAAACCGCATAAGTAAATATGCTATCATAATATAGTGTATTATATTATTGTTTAGCATAGTAAAATAAGATGTATTAGCAAATGGTAAAGTCAATGTAGAATAGCATGTAGAATAATATAAGGAAATAGAAATAAGGTAAAATAAAAATGTATAAGAAAGGGCTAAAACTAAAAACCGCCCCCTGTGTGTTAAAAATAGGAATAAGAATGTGGAACATGAAATTAAAGACTAAAGATAAGATTAAAATAGAAGTAAATAAAAATAGAATAACCATAGATTAAGATAAAAATTGTAAACTGTGAAAATAAAAATTTTGTTTGTTGTTGTATTCTTAGAAGTACCCCAAATTGGAAAAATTAAATAATAAGAAGAAGAAAAAGTAGATACATAGAAATAGTTGGTAGTTGGGAACCCCACCCAAAAGGACGTAAATGATGAGGAATGTAAGAAAGATACAGTATGAGGAATGAAAGTGCGAGAGGCAAAAAAAGCGAGAACTTGTATGAAAGAATAACTAGAAAACATAGGCTCCGATTATGTTGGAGGTATAAGGAAAAAAAAAAAAAAAAAAAAAAAAAAAAAAAAAAACCTAACCTAACCTAACCTAACCTAACCTAACCTAACCTTTTTTTTTTTTTTTTTTTTGATCTCGAGGTGGAAATCCTCATGGATGTCCTCCGCCCTGGGGTGGGCAGAGGGGTCTGTCAGACTCTTACTGACTAAAACCACCCCGGTGTTCCGTCCCACACCTACGTCGGAGACCACGGGAACCAATATGTCTTCCGCGATCCCCGACTGGTGCCGGCCCGCCATTGCGGGCCTCCTCACGTTGGGGGGGAGTGAGGTGTTAAACTCCCCCCCATACATCACAGAGAGGCGCGCGTGGAACACTACGCGCCACCATCTCGGGTCCTAAGGAATAGGGGGCGACGGATGTCCCCAGATCCGTCGCCCCTGGACCCATTTAGGGGGGCTGGAAGAGGGCGTTGTCCGCCCTCCGCCGACGCCCGGTGCGCCTGCTGCGGGCTGGGTGAGCGGAAGATATCTCCCGCTCCCTTTCCGCAGCCTCCTTCTGCGACATTACTGTTTCGCAGAAGGATACCACCGCGTCCCAAGACTCCTCGCTACCGACCATGGACTCGACCACAGCCGGCAGCGATAGGTCGTTGCCGACTTCTGAGACGAGGGCACGACGCGGCTCCTCCCAAGCGGCACATTCTGCCAGCGTATGCCGCGCCGTGTCCTCCCGGCAGTCGACGCAGTGGTGACACCGGGCGTCCGGCTCCCTGTTTATGCGACACAGGTACTTCCCGAAGCAACCATGCCCCGAGAGCACCTGCGTCGTCCGAAACGACAGGGAGCCGTGCCTCCTCCCGAGCCAGTTCCCGAGTACTGGCCGGACCGCCTCGACGGTGGCGAGGCCGGCGGTAGGGCGTGAAAGCCTATCCTGCCAGCTCGCCACCAGGGCTGCGCGGAGCTGCGACCGACGAAGCTCCATGTGGCGCTCCGTCAGTCGCTCGTCCCGCTCCCGCGCTTCCTCGCGCCACCGATACAGTGACGCGAGTACTTTCGCCTCGAGGTCCCATGGTGGGGATCCAGCCAGCACACAGGCTGCCTCGTAGGAGATCGTGCGATATCCCCTGATGACTCTGACAGCCATAGCACGCTGCGGTCTTCGCAGAACAGCGATGCTGCCGGCCGTCAGGTCAGCCGCCCAAATTGGGGCCCCATACAGGGCCATGGATCGCACGATCCCCACGTAGAGCCGCCTACATGCGACGCTCGGGCCCCCCAGATTGGGAAGCAGCGTTGACAGCGCCCCAGCCGCGCCCATCAACTTAGGCGCCAGCCGCCGGAAGTGGGGGCCAAAGTCCCACCGGCTGTCGAGCACCAATCCCAGATATTTCATGGTGGACTCGACAGCGATCCGACACCCCCCGACCACGATGTGTGATCCGGCCGGCGGCGCCCGCCGGGGGCCATGAAAGACCATGGCCTCCGACTTGTTGAGGGCCACCTCCAGGCCTAGGCGCCGTATGCGGCCCACAACAAGTGAGACCGCAGCCGTCGCCAGCAACGCTGCCTCCCTGTACGAGCTCCCCCGCGCCGTGACCAGCGTGTCATCAGCATAACACGTCAGTTCCACGCCCGGCGGGAGCTCGCCCCTCAGCACCCAGTCGTACCCGATGTTCCACAGGAGCGGGCCAACGACCGAGCCCTGTGGAACACCGCACGACATGCGGCGCTGGTTTCTACCATCACGTCCCATGTAGGTGACACCCCTATCCTCGAGATAAGCCCCAACTATGTGGCAGAGGTAGGAAGGCACCCGATGGTACAGCAGTGCCTCCCGAATGCAGCTCCAAGGCAGGGTGTTGAAGGCGTTAGATATGTCCAAGGACACCGCCACCATCACCCCGCCCCGGGACACTGCTTCCTCTGCCAGGACTCTCACCCGCGATATCGCGTGGATGGTGGAGCGCCCGTGCCGAAAGCCAAACTGACTCTCGGCCAGGTCAGGCCCCTCTCTGCACAAGTGGTGGACGAGACGGGCAGCGATAATTCGCTCGAATAGCTTCCCGACCTCGTCCAGCAACACTATGGGCCTGTACGCAGACGGCGAGTCTGCAGGGCGCCCCGCCTTTTTGAGCAGGACCAGACGACCTGTTTTCCACAAACTGGGAAACTGGCCCCGCTCAAGGCACGCTGTGAAGAGTCCTCTCAGTTGGGGCTCTAGCTCTTTCAGAGCGAGGGCCAACGCACAGCCGTGTATACCGTCGGGCCCCGGAGCCACGTTCTTGGCCCGGAGCCGCAACACGGCCGCCCCCATCTCTCCTTGTGTCACCTCTGGGACGCTGATGGCGTTCTCTTCTGTAGGCTCTGCGGCCGTGGGCAAAGCCATCGGCGGCGGGGTGTGCTCCGCTCTTGCCGGGAAGAGGGCTGCGACGACCTCCTCCAGCAGCTCTGGTTGGAGACTCTCCGTGAGTGGAGGCGCCGCGGCTCGAAGTTTCCCTCGAACCGCCCGATAGGGGCGCCCCCACGGATCTCCATCGAGAGTCTCCAACATCTCCTCCCTGGCTCGCGTCCTCGCTTCGCCGATGGCCAGCCACAGAGCCTCCTTCGCCGCGCGGTACACCTCATACAGCGTGGCTTCTTCGTCAGGGACCCGACGACGTCTCCTGCGGTAGTGGGTGTACCGGCGCCTGACCGACACGCATGTGACACGTAGCCGCGCGATCTCGGCAGACCACCAGTACACCTGGCGCCTCGCTGATTGCGTGTGGACGCGGGGCATGGACGCGTCGCAGATGTGCGTCATCGCCCCGCGGAACCACAGCGCCTCCTCTTCGACGTCAACGGGTCCGTCCGTTGCCGACTCCCGGCTCCAGGCCTGGACAATAGCAGCCTCCTCGAGAAGTTCCCTGTCGATGCGCTTACGCGCCCAGCGCGGGCCGTCCATTCGCGGGGCCGATGGACTACGGCCGCCGTTGGTCTGGGTAGAGACGTCGAACCGGATGTATCTGTGATCCGACAACGTCTCCACCTCCATAGCGACACGCCAGTCACGGACACGGCTCGCGACAGCAGGGCTAGCGAACGAGACGTCCACTATCGAGCCGCCCCGCTGCCGCACGCACGTGTGGACCGAGCCCCGGTTTAGAACGACCAGGCCCGTCGTGACCACCCACTCTTCCAGCGCCTCGCCCCTAGCGTCGGTCACCGGAGATCCCCACGCCGATGACTTGGCGTTGAGATCCCCTAGCAACAGCACAGGGCGAGGGTGGAGTTGGCCTACGACGGCGCCCAACTCGACAAGGAAGTTCTCGAAGTCGGCGAGGCTCTTGTTGGGCGAGAAATACGCCCCAATCGTGCCAATGCCGTCCGCGAGGGCGGCTACCCAGCCGTGACCTCGGGACGGGTTGACAAGAGCCCCGCCAATTATGGCCACCGAACCGTCCAAGTCTCCCACCCAGTTATCTCTGGGGGGGACAAAGTACGGCTCGGCGACCACAGCCACGTCGATCGACCACTCTGCCATGCTCTGGAGCAAGAGGTCCTGAGCTCTGGCAGCGTGGTTGATATTGCCCTGGAGGAAATGGTAAGGCGCCATTATACGCAGTCCATTCCCTCCACAGCACCATGCGCGCCACAGGCCTTGCCGCCCGCTCTGTGCCCAGCAGGCCTCCCTGCAGCTGTACAGAGGCTGCAGTTTGGCGCCGCGGAGCACTGGGTGGCCTTGTGGCCGGGCTGACCGCAGCGATAGCATTGCTCGCTGCGGTCTATTTCTGCGGTGCACCGTGCCCTGACATGCCCCATGTCCAGGCAACGGAAACACCGCAAAGCCCTGGGTTGCAGCAGCTTGACCCTCGCTGCAACCCACCCCACCAACAGACGTCCAGCGTCGGCGACCTTATTGGCCGCTGCCACGGGGCACTTCACCCAGATCGCGCCGAGCCCGGAAGCGTCGGTGCGGATCTCGCCCGTACGGACATCGTCAGGCGCACACCCACCGACTCTGGCGACGGCCGCCGCGACCTCAGCTGGGGTCGTCGAGTCGTCCAGGCCGTCGACGCGTAACTCGCTTGTCTTCATGGGCCTGGACACCCGGACGTCCTCCGGGTTGAGGACCTCCCTCAGTTTGGCAGCCAGAATGTCCGCCTTTTCGTTGCTCGAGGCACCGGAAATCTGCAGAAGCCGAGCCCCCGTAATTGCCGGCCTCAGTATGAAGCCGGACGGAGTGCCGAGGTCAGGGAATGCAACCTTGGCTTTTGCCTCCATCAGGACCGCCTTATACGAAAGGCCCCTCTCGATGGCTCCGGGCTGCAGGGTAATTACCACAGCCGCGGAGCGTGGGGCTGTCGCCCTAGGCGGCCCCTGGGTCTTCTTCTGGGCTGGCGCTGGTGTTTTTGCGGGAGCAGGCGGCGCCGCCTTCTTCTTTTTCTTTTTCCCCTTTCTGACTACTTTGGTCCAGACCTCCGTAGTAGGTCCGGGCGCAGTCGCTGGGGGAGCACTCGAGAAAGTCGCTTTTGGAGCTGTCGTCTGGGAAGTGGGCGTGAACTTGGCAGGTACTCTCGCTGCCTCCACGGGCTTTTTGGCCCCCACCGTGGGCTTTGTAGCCCCCTTCCCTAGCTGGCGCGGCTCAGCCATCAAGGCCGCTGCCTCTCTCCTCCGCTTATCCGCAGCGAGCGGTGGACGGAGGGTTTCGGCTGGGAGGAGCCTCGGCTCTATGGCCTCTAGTCGAGCCCCCACCATCTGGCCGCACTGCACCATGCATATGCGAGCGATCTTTTCGAGCTCTGCATCTGCAAGTGCAGGGGTCGACGATGGGGCCGACTGTGGAGCCAGCAACGGCACCGGCGATGATCCGGTGCCCGGGGCTGCCCGCAGGTTGGCAAACTGCTGCTTGAGGTCCTCCAATTCGGATCTAAGACGGCGGTTCTCTTCGCAAAACTCCGCCGTCCTTTCCGAGCCTGAACCATTTAGGAGGACCTCAGCTCCCTCCTTGATGAGTTCAGCCACCTCTTTAAGGGCGCGCGTGAATGTGCCCTTCAGGTTGCCGGATTTTGTGGCAACCTTCAGGATCACATCTACGCCGTCGAAGACCTGGCGGCAAGATGCCACCGGCGACAAGCCTCCTCCGGTAGCCATCCGGGCTGAGCGCCGCTCCAGCATCTGACGAGTCAGCTCGCTGACCTCGTCTTCCGCCGCAGCCTTGCGCTGCGCCCGCTTTGCGGCGTTGGCTTCTGCCTTATTAAGCCCGAGCAAGGAGCCCTCGCTAGTCGGGTCACTCTCCAACATCTCTACGTGCTCCACTGGAGCCGGAGTGTTGGGCCTGGACACCGACGCGAAGCGCCCCCGCTCGTCGCGCTCCACCGAAGGAACAGCAGCTCTGCCAGCCACCGCTCGACCTCGTCTACTGCTGCCCGTCGGCACCTTAGGTGCCGGCAGGCTCTCCTCGCTAGAAGAGCGTGGCGAGCGCTTACCGCAGCGCCTCGCCACCCCCTCTTCCTTCCGCGAGCGCTGCGAGCTCGCGCTCGCCACGCTCATCCTGTCAGACGCAGCGTCGGTATCCGACGCCGCACCCGACCGCATGCGCTCGACCACAACGGTCGGCACCTTCATCAAAGAATATGTTTTATTAGGTTCCATATGAGTCCCACGAGTGTGGGGGATGTAAAAAGTCCGCCTAGGTTCACCCCCTGTCCCTAGGTAAGTGTAAATTTGTAACCCAACCAGGGGGTCCACTGGTACCCTGGCTGGGGGTGCGCTCGTGACTGATGCGCCACCTATAACTAAAGTTACAGATGACACTACTCCTCAGCCATTCATACCCTCGCCGCACACTAAAACTTGGTATTAGAGGAATTTTTTATAGAGGTTATCTTCCTCGCAATCCGGGCGGTTAAGCCAAGATCCTCGTCCCGTTCCAAGTCATAAAACATGACCATGATCTCGTCACGGATTACGATTTCGACGGATGCAGTCAGGAGGATCAGATCCCCCGCTGCTAGCCCGTTGGCAGGTGAGTGCACAACGAGCGCCGCCATCGTCACCAAACAACCTGTCCTCTGGAAGCAGAGGGAGGAGTGGATGACGGTTGGTCGGTCCCGATGAACCGACCCAGGAGCATGAAGCTCCGCCCCCCCACGCAGAAATTCGCCACAGCCAATATTGTCACCGACATGGAGAAAATATTGACTGTACCCAGGGTGCACCGGCCCAACGGCTGCCCTTTCCCCCGAACAACCTAACCTAACCTAACCTTTTTTTTTTTTTTTTTTTTTTTTTTGATCTCGAGGTGGAAATCCTCATGGATGTCCTCTGCCCTGGGGTGGGCAGAGGGGTCTGTCAGACTCTTACTGACTAAAACCACCCCGGTGTTCCGTCCCACACCTACGTCGGGGACCACGGGAACCAATATGTCTTCCGCGATCCCCGGCTAGTGCCGGCCCGCAATTGCGGGCCTCCTCACGTTGGGGGGGAGTGAGTTGTTAAACTCCCCCCCATACATCACAGAGAGGCGCGCGTGGAACACTACGCGCCACCATCTCGGGTCCTAAGGAATAGGGGGCGACGGATGTCCCCAGATCCGTCGCCCCTGGACCCATTTAGGGGGGCTGGAAGAGGGCGTTGTCCGCCCTCCGCCGACGCCCGGTGCGCCTGCTGCGGGCTGGGTGGGCGGAAGATATCTCCCGCTCCCTTTCCGCAGCCTCCTTCTGCGACATGACTGTTTCGCAGAAGGATACCACCGCGTCCCAGGACTCCCCGCTACCGACCATGGACTCAACCACAGCCGGTAGCGATAGGTCGTTGCCTATTTCTGAGACGAGGGCACGACGCGGCTCCTCCCAAGCGGCACATTCTGCCAGCGTATGCCGCGCCGTGTCCTCCCGGCAGTCGACGCAGTGGTGACACCGGGCGTCCGGCTCCCTGTTTATGCGACACAGGTACTTTCCGAAGCAACCATGCCCCGAGAGCACCTGCGTCGTCCGAAACGACAGGGAGCCGTGCCTTCTCCCGAGCCATTGCCCGAGTACTGGCCGGACCGCCTCGACGGTGGCGAGGCCGGCGGTAGGGCGTGAAAGCCTATCCTGCCAGCTCGCCACCAGGGCTGCGCGGAGCTGCGACCGACGAAGCTCCATGTGGCGGTCCGTCAGTCGCTCGTCCCGCTCCCGCGCTTCCTCGCGCCACCGATACAGTGACGCGAGTACTTTCGCCTCGAGGTCCCACGGTGGGGATCCAGCCAGCACACAGGCCGCCTCGTAGGAGATCGTGCGATATCCCCTGATGACTCTGACGGCCATAGCACGCTGCGGTCTTCGCAGAACAGCGATGCTGCCGGCCGTCAGGTCAGCCGCCCAAATTGGGGCCCCATACAGGGCCATGGATCGCACGATCCCCACGTAGAGCCGCCTACAGGCGACGCTCGGGCCCCCCAGATTGGGAAGCAGCGTTGACAGCGCCCCAGCCGCGCCCATCAACTTAGGCGCCAGCCGCCGGAAGTGGGGGCCGAAGTCCCACCTGCTGTCGAGCACCAATCCCAGATATTTCATGGTGGACTCGACAGCGATCCGACACCCCCCAACCACGATGTGTGATCCGGCCGGCGGCGCCCGCCGGGGGCCATGAAAGACCATGGCCTCCGACTTGTTGAGGGCCACCTCCAGGCCTAGGCGCCGTATGCGGCTCACAACAAGTGAGACCGCAGCCGTCGCCAGCAACGCTGCCTCCCTGTACGAGCTCCCCCGAGCCGTGACCAGCGTGTCATCAGCATAACACGTCAGTTCCACGCCCGGCGGAAGCTCGCCCCTCAGCACCCAGTCGTACCCGATGTTCCACAGGAGCGGGCCAACGACCGAGCCCTGTGGAACACCGCACGACATGCGGCGCTGGTTTCTGCCATCACGTCCCATGTAGGTGACACCCCTATCCTCGAGATAAGCCCCAACTATGTGGCAGAGGTAGGAAGGCACCCGATGGTACAGCAGTGCCTCCCGAATGCAGCTCCAAGGCAGGGTGTTGAAGGCGTTAGATATGTCCAAGGACACCGCCACCATCACCCCGCCCCGGGACACTGCTTCCTCTGCCAGGACTCTCACCCGCGATATCGCGTGGATGGTGGAGCGCCCGTGCCGAAAGCCAAACTGACTCTCGGCCAGGTCAGGCCCCTCTCTGCACAAGTGGTGGACGAGGCGGGCAGCGATAATTCGCTCGAATAGCTTCCCGACCTCGTCCAGCAACACTATGGGCCTGTACGCAGACGGTGAGTCTGCAGGGCGCCCCGCCTTCTTGAGCAGGACCAGACGACCTGTTTTCCACAAACTGGGAAACTGGCCCCGCTCAAGGCACGCTGTGAAGAGTCCTCTCAGTTGGGGCTCTAGCTCTTTCAGAGCGAGGGCCAACGCGCAGCCGTGTACACCGTCGGGCCCCGGAGCCACGTTCTTGGCCCGGAGCCGCAACACGGCCGCCCCCATCTCTCCTTGTGTCACCTCTGGGACGCTGATGGCGTTCTCTTCTGTAGGCTCTGCGGCCGTGGGCAAAGCCATCGGCGGCGGAGTGTGCTCCGCTCTTGCCGGGAAGAGGGCTGCGACGACCTCCTCAAGCAGCTCTGGTTGGAGACTCTCCGTGAGTGGAGGCGCCGCGGCTCGAAGTTTCCCTCGAACCGCCCGATAGGGGCGCCCCCACGGATCTCCATCGAGAGTCTCCAACATCTCCTCCCTGGCTCGCGTCCTCGCTTCGCCGATGGCCAGCCACAGAGCCTCCTTCGCCGCGCGGTACACCTCATACAGCGCGGCTTCTTCGTCAGGGACCCGACGACGTCTCCTGCGGTAGTGGGTGTACCGGCGCCTGACCGACACGCACGCGACACGTAGCCGCGCGATCTCGGCAGACCACCAGTACACCTGGCGCCTCGCTGATTGCGTGTGGATGCGGGGCATGGACGCGTCGCAGATGTGCGTCATCGCCCCGCGGAACCACAGCGCCTCCTCTTCGACGTCAACGGGTCCGTCCGTTGCCGACTCCCGGCTCCAGGCCTGGACAATTGCAGCCTCCTCGAGAAGTTCCCTGTCGATGCGCTTACGCGCCCAGCGCGGGCCGTCCATTCGCGGGGCCGATGGACTACGGCCGCCGATGGTCTGGGTGGAGACGTCGAACCGGATGTATCTGTGATCCGACAACGTCTCCACCCCCACAGCAACACGCCAGTTACGGACACGGCTTGCGACAGCAGGGCTAGCGAACGAGACGTCCACTATCGAGCCGCCCCGCTGCCGCACGCACGTGTGGACCGAGCCCCGGTTTAGAACGACCAGGCCCGTCGTGACCACCCACCCTTCCAGCGCCTCGCCCCTAGCGTCGGTCACCGGAGATCCCCACGCCGATGACTTGGCGTTGAGATCCCCTAGCAACAGCACAGGGCGAGGGTGGAGTCGGCCTACGACGGCGCCCAACTCGACAAGGAAGTTCTCGAAGTCGGCGAGACTCTTGTTGGGCGAGAAATACGCCCCAACCGTGCCAATGCCGTCCGCGAGGGCGGCTACCCAGCCGTGACCTCGGGACGGGTTGACAAGAGCCCTGCCAATTATGGCCACCGAGCCATCCAGGTCTCCCACCCAGTTATCTCTGGGGGGGACAAAGTATGGCTCAGCGACCACAGCCACGTCGATCGACCACTCTGCCATGCTCTGGAGCAAGAGGTCCTGAGCTCTGGCAGCGTGGTTGATATTGCCCTGGAGGAAATGGTAAGGCGCCATTATGCGCAGTCCATTCCCTCCACAGCACCATTCCTAGGCCGGGAGTCGGCCGTTGAGCACCCAGGCTGAGGGGGGGGTAAAGAGCCCCCGGCAGCCTTGGCACCCCTTCTTCGCCTCCTCTTCTTGCCCTTTTTGGTGGGCGCGCCACAGGCTTTGCCACCCGCTCTGTGCCCAGCGGGCCTCCCTGCAGCAGCACAAAGGCTGCAGTTTGGCGCGGCGGAGCACTGGGTGGCCTTGTGGCCGGGCTGACCACAGCGATAACACAGCTCGCTGCGGTCTATTTCTGCGGTGCACCGTGCCCTGACATGCCCCATGTCCAGGCAACGGAAACACCGCAAAGCCCTGGGTTGCAGCAGCTTGACCCTAGCTGCAACCCACCCCACCAACAGACGTCCAGCGTCGGCGACCTTATTGGCCGCCGCCACCGGGCACTTCACCCAGATCGCACCGAGCCCAGAAGCGTCGGTGCGGATCTCGCCCGTACGCACATCGTCAGGTTGGCATCCACCAACTCTGGCGACGGCCGCCGCGACCTCAGCCGGGGTCGTCGAGTCGTCCAGGCCATCGACGCGCAGCTCGCTCGTCTTCATGGGCCTGGACACACGAACGTCCTCCGGGTTGAGGACTTCCCTCAATTTGGCGGCCAGGATGTCCGCCTTTTCGCTGCTACCGGCACCGGAGACCTGTAGCAGCCGCGCCCCCGTAATGGCCGGCCTCAGAATGAAGCCAGTCGGTGTGCCAAGGTCGGGGAATGCGACCTTGGCCTTCGCCTCCGCAAGGACCGCCTTATACGAGAGGCCCCTCTCGACGGCTCCGGGCTGCAGAGTAATTACCACAGCCGCGGAGCGTGGGGCTGTCACCCTAGGCGGCCCCTGGGTCTTCCTTCTGGCTGGCACCGGTGCTCTTGCGGGAGCTGGAAGCGCCGTCTTCTTCTTTTTTTTCTTCTTTCTGACGACCGTCGTCCAGGCCTCCGTAGAAGGTCCGGGCGCAGTCGCCGGGGGAGCACTCACGGAAACCGCCACCTGGGAAATGGGTGCGGCCTTTGCGGGCTTATTCGCCACCTCTGCGGGCTTTCTGGCCCCCAATGCGGGCTTTGTGGCCCCCTTCCCAGACTGGCTTGGCTCAGCCACCTTGGCCGCTGCCTCTCTCCTCCGCTTATCCGCAGCGAGCGGTGGGCGGAGGGTTTCGGCTGGGAGGAGCCTCGGCTCTATGGCCTCTAGTCGAGCCCCTACCATCTGCCCGCACTGCAACAAACAGATGCGAGCGATCTTGTCAACCTCCGCATCCGGAAGTGCAGGGGTCGACGATGGGGCCGACTGTGGAGCCAGCAACGGCACTGGCGATGATCCGGTGCCCGGGGCTTCCCGCAGGTTGGCAAACTTCCGCTTGAGGTCCTCCAATTCGGATCTAAGACGGCGGTTCTCTTCGCAAAACTCCGCCATCTTTTCCGAGCCTGAACCATTAAGAAGGACCTCAGCTCCCTCCTTGATGAGATCAGCCACCTCTTTAAGGGCGCGCGTGAATGTGCCCTTCAGGTTGCCGGATTTTGTGGCAACCTTCAGGATCACATCCACGCCGTCGAAGACCTGGCGGCAAGACGCCACCGGCGACAAGCCTCCTCCGGCAGCCGTCCGGGCTGAGCGCCGCTCCTGCATCTGACGAGTCAGCTCGCTGACCTCGTCTTCCGCCACAGCCTTGCGCTGCGCCCGCTTTGCGGCGTTGGCTTCCGCCTTATTTAGCCCGAGCAGCGAGCCCTCGCTGGTCGGGTCACTCTCCAACATTTCAACGTGCTCCACTGGAGCCGGAGTGTCGGGCCGAGACACCGACGCGAAGCGCCCCCGCTCATCGCGCTCCACCGAAGGAACAGCAGCTCTGCCAGCCACCGCTCGACCTCGTCTACTGCTGCCCGTCGGCACCTTAGGTGCCGGCAGGCTCTCCTCGCTAGAGGAGCGTGGCGAGCGCTTACCGCAGCGCCTCGTCACCCCCTCTTCCTTCCGCGAGCGCTGCGAGCTCACGCTCGCCACGCTCATCCTGTCAGACGCAGCGTCGGTATCCGACGCCGCACCCGACCGCATGCGCTCGACCACAACGGTCGGCACCTTCTTCAAAGAATTAGTTTTATTTGGATCCATATGATTCCCACGAGTGTGGGGGATGTAAAAGGTCCACCTAGGTTCACCCCCTGTCCCTAGGTAAGTGTTAATTTGTAACCCAACCAGGGGGTCCACTGGTACCCTGGCTGGGGGTGCGCTCGTGACTGATGCACCACCTATAACTAAAGTTACAGATGACACTACTCCTCAGCCATTCATACCCTCGCCGCACACCAAAACTTGGTATTAGAGGAATTTTTTATAGAGGTTATCTTCCTCGCGATCCGGGCGGTTAAGCCAAGATCCTCGTCCCATTCCAAGTCATAAAACATGACCATGATCTCGTCACGGATTACGATTTCGACGGATGCAGTCAGGAGGATCAGATCCCCCGCTGCTAGCCCGTTGGCAGGTGAGTGCACAACGAGCGCCGCCGTCGTCACCAAACAACCTGTCCTCTGTAAGCAGAGGGAGGAGTGGATGACGGTTGGTCGGTCCAGATGAACCGACCCAGGAGCATGAAGCTCCGCCCCCCCACGCAGAAATTCGCCACAGCCAATATTGTCACCGACATGGAGAGAATATTGGCTGTACCCAGGGTGCACCGGCCCAACGGCTGCCCTTTCCCCCGAACGTATCCGAAAGGAACGAGCAGCAATCAAGGCACACGAGGAGGTTTTCTGCACGCACCCCAAAACCTAACCTAACCTAACCTAACCTAACCTCAGTAACCGATAATACATCGCACGAGTAACATCAGCTCCGCGTAAAAAATTCACCAAAATTAGACGCGTTGAGTTACGGGCGTGAAACAGTTATCAGTGGAATTCTGTAGTGTTGATTCACCAGGATTAGTGTGGGCAAGTGTCTATCTCAGCGGGTTGCAGAGCAGGACCCCCGGAACTTTAGCGGTGAATAACTCAGCCAAGGTTAGTGGAGTCGGTCTACCTACAACAATCCTGGAAAACGCGGCGGAGACCTATTCAGTGACATATCAACCAGCGAGATCGGAGCACGGGCCTGGGAGTTATTAAGGTGCGAAAATCGTCAAAAAACGTGGTTTTTGGTGACAAAATAACCTCACTTAGGCCACACGTGTTTCTAAACCACGAGGCGTGACGCAAATCTATCGATCCTAGCCCTTACTGGAGACTCCGAAGCCGGCCGAGGATTCCGCCTGCAGATCAGAAACCAGTGTGACGACTCCACGGCTCACCACCAGGTAAGCCCCGAGGGAACTCCTGAACCCTTAGTCCCACCCCCCCCGAGTTTGGGCTCAATCGACTTGGGATTTCTGGACCTTGCCTGAGTCACCAAGGGTCCCCTCATCCCCAAAAACCCTTTACCCCTCACCCTCAATTATCCCCACCCCCCTCACCCAACCCTAAATTACCCCCCCCCCCACCCCCTCTCCCCAATCGTCTCCCCACGAAACCTCCCCCCCCAACCCCCCGCCCCTTCACCCCCTCCCCCCTCAAACGTCTCCTCGTGAAACCTCCCCCTCCCCCCTCCCCCCTCAGGGCTACCTCACCCCCCCGCGACCTATCTTCGTACCCGTAGGAGCTAGAAAGCCGAGTTTGGGCTCATTTTAAAGGGCAAAGAAAGTTCTACAACTTGGCCCCTACAGAATCCTGAATTTCGGCAGCCTACACACGTAGTGACTTAACGACCGCAGAATCCCACTGAAGGCCACCACCAGCGCGCCTCACGGGCTCAGAACATCGAGTCCCACAGTTATCGGGCTCCTCATCGGACAGCAGACGCAGACCACCAGCGGAGCATCCGTGAGTCCATCTTTAGTTTAAGTATTTAGATTAAGTTATCTTACACAGGCATACTAAACCACACCTTACCGTACTAAAATGTCATCCAAACAACCCACCACCTCCCGCAAAATGACCACGGAGGCCGCGAAACCCCCGAAATCACTCCGCGAGAAGGTTCTAACAAATACGGCCAAGTCGGTGGTGTCAGAGAAGTCGGCGCGTCCATCGCATAAGCCACAACCACAGGCACCAAAAGCAGCGTCGGAGCCGGACGTACCAAGGTGCACACCACCACTCTCTGAGACTCTCTCCACAGAACATCGCAGCAGAGTCTCAGAGATCGTAATAAACTGGGAGCAATGCGGCATCTCCCCACCCCGCCGGATCATCTCGGACGAGGAAAGTTCGGTGGCGTCATCCGTCAGCCAAACTGACCGCTCCGAGAGCGGACGGCCGAGCCTTCTGTACAGAACGCCGAGAAGGGGCACAGGCGTGGAAATGGACCTGGCTACCAGAGAGGCCAACGACCTTCTCCAGAGGGGAAAGGATGCCCTGGAAGCCGCCGGCAACATGAAACGGGAGTGCAAGGCCACGGCCCATGAGTGTTTGCAAGGCCTGTATGAGACGGCTCTGTCGCTGGCGGACTCGAGGGCTCGCCACAAGTTCAATCTCGAGAAGGAGCGCTCTCGACACGCAAAAGAACTTCTGCGGGTCGAGAGAGCTCATACTCGAGAACTGATGAATTTGAAGGTGGAGCTCTCCCTCATGCAAACGGACGTCTCCGAAACACGAAAAGAGGCGAAAGGGATCCGAGAATGGCTCGGACACGAGACCCTTGATGCCTTCAAAGGCATCAAAGAAATAAAAGACGAGGTCGCCGCAGCAGCCCTCAGGAACCTAAACGAGCACGAGAAGACGAGGCAGGAGAGCACAAGAGCCCCGGGAGATCCCAAGAGTGATCCTATGGGAGCAGGGCTTTCACGCCTCGAAACAGCAATGGCCAGCATCTCCAACCAGCTGGACGTGCTCCGGAAGGTGCTTGAGAGACTCAAGGAGGACCTCGCACACCCAAGTAATACCGAGTCGGACCCTAATAGCCGGGAGACAGGCCTCCTCACTACAATCAAATTTGATGAGGCCGTGGCCTCATTACAGGAACAGATACAGGCCATCGCCAACAGGCCTGTAGCCTCCCCACCACCACCACCACAACCACCAATCAACATCGCGAAACAATTACAACCAATTTCTGAAAGGCTGGAGCTCGTCTCAGCGGACCTCCGCGTACTGCGTGACAAAGAACCGCCAATCCAGGCGCCCCCGGCGCTGAATCTGGAGGCGGAACTAGCAGTCGGGGAGGTGAAGAAGAGCCTCCAGAACATCGAGAAAGGGGTGGCGGACCTGGGTAAAGCGGAGAGACCGCTTCAGCAACAGCAGGGCCCCAAAACCTTTGCCCAGGTCACGAGCACACCGAAACCCCCTAAACCACCCACACAACCCAACCACACCCTGATTGTCTCGTCGACGAATCCCCAGCACACTGGAGACAACGTGATCGAGAGAATCAGGACCGCCCTGGACCTAAAAACAAGTGGAGCCCGAGTCGACACAGTCCGGAAAGCGCGCAACCAGAAAGTGGTCCTAAGGTGCGCGAGCAAGTCGGACTTAATTAAAGTAAAGGACCAATTTAAAACCAACGCAGGGCTCAAGGTCCAGGAGCCAAAACCCCAAAACCCTCTCGTCTGCATCAAGGGAGTGCTGTCCAGCTACAGCGACGGGGAGATCGTCGATCTCCTTAAGGCGCAGAACAAACATCTTCTGCAGGACGTCGCTGTCGATGGACAGACCCTAAAGGTGCGCTATAGGAAGCGCGCGAGGAACCCCCATGAGTGCCACCCTGTTCTGGAGCTCTCGCCGGAGCTCTGGAAAAGCTATACTCAGGCACAAAAAGTCCACGTGGGCATCAAGCGATGCTCGATTGAGGACCAGTCCCCACTAGTCCAATGCACGAAGTGCCTTGCATACGGACACAACAAGTCCATATGCAAGGCTGGAAAAGAAGCGTGCAGTTACTGCAGCGGTGCACACAATGTGAGGGACTGCCTAACTCGAGCTGATGGCAAACAGCCCACCTGCATGAACTGCAAAGTGGCCCAAAGGACGGGCAGCGACCTGGCACATACAGCGTTCAGCGAAGACTGCCAGGAACGCCAAAAATGGGATGGAATAGCAAGGTCGCGCGTTTCCTACTGCTAAGGGCGACCAAGACACCACACACACCACCCAACCAGTCACCTCTCAAAACACAACAAGACCGACAGCAAGATTGCCGTTCATCCAGGTAAATCTTCAGCGCTCCAAGCTGGCCACAGAAGAATTACACCTGGCGGCGCAGGCAAAGGGAGTTTCAGTAGCACTTGTTCAAGAGCCCTATGTAGGAAGAACAGGTGTGATGAAACAAAACCCCGGCACGCGAGTCATCCAGTGTAGCCTGAATCGCCAGAAACCAGTAAAAGCCGCTATCGTTGTTTTCGGGTACAACCTGGAGGTCATCCACGACCCCCAGCTTGTGACCGAGAATATCGCGGCCGTTTTGCTGAAGGCAGGCCAGGTCAGCTTTGGGGTGCTATCGGTCTATTTTGAAGGTGACCAGGACATCGAACCATACCTTTCAGAAACACACAACACAATACAAAAACTAAACACCAACAACATCCTAGTGGGAGGAGACGTAAACGCCTGGAGCCAGTGGTGGGGAAGTGTTTCCGAAAACCATCGCGGAGCGACGTACAACTCGTTCCTCAATGAGCGGGATCTCCACATCCTCAATACAGGACAAACTCCGACGTTCGAGACCTATAGAGGAGACAGGTGGTGCACTAGCATCGTCGACGTGACGGTATGCAGCTTGTCACTGCTAGGCAAGGTTGAGGACTGGCGTGTAGAAAGGAGTCTAACAACTTCAGACCACAACGCGATAACCTTCTCGATGCGCTTAGAAAAGGCCTTAGAACCAATTAGGCCGATTTCGACGCGCATCTACAACACCAAGAAGGCAAAGTGGTCCGACTTCAGCACGCACTTCAAGACCAGCTTAGCAGAAAATGACATCACACCAGTCAGAGTCTCGAGCGTCTCGAATCCAGAGGATTTGGAGTCACTCATCACAGCGTACACAAGTTACATCCACCGCTCATGCGAGGAAGCGATCCCAAAACTGGGGTCGCCTAAGCTGAACGCCAAGCCCCCATGGTGGAGCCCTTCTCTAGATCGTCTCAAAAAAGACGCGATGACGAAAAAGAGAAGGATCCGAAATGCAGCCGCAAGCCGGAGACACTTCACCATCCAAGAATACGTACTGGCCAAACAAACGTACACCACAGCAGCAATGGAAGCAGCCACAGCCAACTGGAAGGAGTTCTGCTCGAAGCAGGACCGAGAGAGCATGTGGGACGGCATATACAGGGTACTTAGGAAGACAGCCAGAAGACAGGACGACACCCTCCTGAGAAACACCGCAGGCGAGACGCTCACCCCAGAGCAATCCGCGGATCTTCTGGCAAAAACCTTCTACCCCGATGACTCAACGAATGCCGAACAGCCATACCACACCACTCTGAGGAGGCTCGCGGAGAAGAAAAACCCCCGAGGTCTGTCTGCTAACGATCCACTTTTTACGGCCGCGGAACTGGAAATGGTTCTCCAGAACCAAAATCCGAAAAAAGCCCCCGGTCCCGATGGATTAACGGCAGACATCTGCACAGCGGCAATAAACTGCAATAGGGAAGTGTTCTTAGCAATAGCCAACAGGTGCTTGTCGCTGTCCCACTTCCCGAAGCAGTGGAAGGTCGCCCACGTGTGCATTCTCCGCAAGCCAGGCAAGGACGACTACACCAGCCCAAAGTCGTACAGGCCAATAGGTCTGCTCTCGGTCCTAGGAAAAATCGTCGAGAAGCTCCTAGTAGGCAGACTCCAGTGGCACTTCCTCCCAACACTGAACACAAACCAGTACGGTTTCATGCCGCAGCGCGGAACCGAGGACGCCCTCTATGCCCTAATGGGACATATTCGTGCCGAAATCAAAGCCAAAAAGATCGTGCTTTTGATATCATTGGACATAGAGGGAGCCTTCGATAACGCGTGGTGGCCAGCACTCAAAAGGCAGATGGTGGTCAAACACTGTCCGAAAAACATCTACGCTCTCGTCACCTCATACCTGGAAGACCGGAACATCAGGGTCAACTACGCCAGAGCGACTAGTGAGAAGGGTACCACGAAAGGATGCGTCCAGGGCTCAATTGCCGGACCGACGTTCTGGAACCTTATCCTAGACTCGCTCTTACACAAGATGGCTAGAATGGGGGTGTACTGCCAAGCCTTCGCAGACGACGTTGTCCTAGTTTTCTCGGACTTTACAGCCGGTCCCCTGCAGCAGTCAGCCAACGACACGCTAGACATAGTATCGGAATGGGGCGTCCAAAACAAGCTACGTTTCGCCGCGCACAAGACCAATGCGATGGTGTTAACGAGAAAGCTTAAGTACGACGTTCCGGTACTCCACATGTCGGGCACGCGGCTGAACCTGGTCGAAGAAGTCAAGCTGCTAGGTCTCACAATAGACTCTAAACTCACCTTCAACGCGCACGTGTCCGCAACCTGTAAAAAGGCTGCAGACATCTACAAGCAGCTGGCATGCGCGGCGAAGGTGACTTGGGGTCTCAACAGAGAGATAATTAGGACAATATACGTGTCGGTGATAGAGCCCATCGTGATGTATGCAGCGAGTGCGTGGGCCCCCGCAGCTGAGAAATTGATGACAAGGAATCAGTTTGACTCACTGCAGAGAGGTTTTGCGCAGAAGATCTGCAAAGCATACCGCACGGTGTCTCTAACATCGGCACTTATCCTGTCAGGCCAACTCCCCCTAGATCTCCGGGTAATCGAGGCCGCGACCCTTTTTAAGATCAAAAAGGGCCATTCCCTAGAGTTCATACCGCCGGGTCGTGAGCTGGAGTGCAACGTGCATCACTCCCAAAACCCCCACCCAGCGCTACTCACAACAACAGAGTATGCACGCCTAGAAGACTTGACTCCCGAAACTCTGGAAACCCACCAAGTAATCGGTCCCCAAATATACACCGACGGCAGCAAGATAGAGGGGAAGGTCGGAGCTGCCCTGACCTGGTGGGAAAACGGAAAGGAGTCCAAGTTCAGCACCTTCGGCCTGGAGCCTCACAACACAGTCTTCCAATCGGAAATGTACGCTCTCTTCAGGGCTGTCAGGATGGTCAGAGAGTCCGGAGAGACTTCCGTAAGCATTTTAAGTGACTCTAGATCGTCACTTGACCTGCTGAGGAGTCCGTCTGTCACTCACCACCTGGCACTCCAAATCAAGAGATGCGTCCGCAAGATCCGAGAAGAGGGCAGAGAAGTGAAGCTCTTTTGGCTCAGGGCCCACGTGGGAACCGCCGGGAATGAAAGAGCGGACGAGCTAGCCAAGGAGGCAGCCCTAACCAAGGAGACAGCAGACTATAACAAGGTCCCCGTATCGTTCGTGAGGAGGAAAATACGGGAGGGGACTATCAGAAAGTGGCAGGCGCGATACGAGTCCTCGAGTACAGGAGCGGTCACAAAAGTGTTCTTTCCAGACGTCCTAGCGGCGAAAAGAACACTCAGAGACACAGTCCTCTCACCGGTTCATGTACAAGTCCTAACAGGACACGGAGGATTCTCAGCGTACCTCCACCGCTTCCATCTCAAAGATAGTCCCTCATGCGTCTGTGACCCTAGCTGCGAAGAAACAGTCTGGCACCTGCTCTTCGAATGCCCAAGGTTTAGTCACGAAAGAATGGAGCTGGAAGTGAAGATCGAAATCCAGCTAAGCCAGTCCACACTCCAAACCATCATGGGGAGACTGGCTACCAGGAACCCATTCTTGGCATTCGCGAGTAAAGTCGCCACTGTAGCAGCAGGGGCCAACAAAACGGACACAACCTTGCATAGTCGAAACCGACTACCACCTGTCACTACCACACCAACAACAATCACGACAAGCACAACCATTACAGCAACTACAACAATCACAACACAAACAACAATGACAAACACACAAAACACAATAGGAACATCACTCACCACAACACAAACTACACGCACAAACACCAACGAACAACCACCACCAGCGGCAGCAGCAATACCAGAAGCCAGCCTACATCCAGCCCCTAACATCATGCCCGTCACGCAATTCCTGGCATGTGGAGGAGATGGAGTCCCCGGCGTCAGGCTGCGAGGCGTCTCCCTATTTATGAACAGGGAAGGCGAAAGGTTAGGCATATGCTTCTGCATAGGCTCAAGCCGAGCTAGGGCCCGTATACCAATATCACCAGGCCTTGCCGCCTTGATCAACGGAAGCACCGCGAAAACCACCATGAAGGGCAGCAAGTACGCTGCACTGCCTCAAGTGGAAGTAGCCACTCTCCGATGCCGTATATTGCGATCCAAAGGAAAGACGATCGCACTATTCGAGTGGGGAGAGGAGACTCCATTCGCTCAGGCAAGCGCGTTGCTTCAGGGGATCAGGGAGGCAGGGGAACATACGGCAGTCTCAGCCCGTACAATAAGTATTGACGCAATGATAGTCGGAGGAGAGAGAGGCAACGTCGTAGACCGTTTCGGCTGTTTGAAAGCCTCAGAACAACACGAGGTCGTTGTCTATGAAGACAGAGGGGAATCTCTGAGTTTCCTCAAAGCCCCCGGACAACCAACAGCCAAGACGACGAACCCCACAACAAGTCCGACTACTCTAAGCGGTTCTGAGAGGGCCCAGCAGAAGGCAGCCGCCGAAAAAGCTGCAAAGGAGCAGCGCAAGACTATCAGCCCTGAAGACCAGGCTAAGTCGAGGAGTCGCCTGAAAGCCATCGGCACTTTCCTCAGTGCACTGCTCCCAAGCACCAGTAATGCATCACCATCGCACAAACTGGAAGCAGCAGTGGAGAGGTTCTTCCAAAAGAATCCACATAAACCATCACCGCCAAAGCCAGTGCCTACCAGAGCCGACAAAGGGCAAGTCAGCCCGCCGACCCTCGCAGTAAACTCGGGCACCACGGACCACGTAAAGAGTGCCTTCCTTGAGTATGTTGCAATTGTGAGAGCGACTAGAGAGGTCAATCTCAGAACATGCAGCAAGATCTTACAGACCTTCCAGAGAGACACGGAAGGACTGTTAAGAGTATTACTCAGGGAAGCAGAGGCAGCAGTGTACGACAACGTCACTTCTCAGGTCATCAAAGGAGAAATGACGGGTTCGTACATGGCAGCCTACAGCGCGAAGAGTGGATTCGTGGCCCTGGACGAGGAGGAAACGGAGCGCTCAGGCAAACTGAAATTCAACGTGCCAAACGACGACCCGATAGTGGTTACCGCCAAATGTACCAAAATCATGCTGGACGATAAGATCCTTGAAATGGC